>OU343221.1:19150612-19188535 GCA_910596185.1 Chrysanthemum makinoi
CAAAGCTAAGGGTTTTTCTACACCTCACATGCTTTTACTTAGCTTTGTTTACAAACAAAAGCGAATTGAATCACAAATATCATCGAGACATACTTTGTTCACTTATCTCTCAAGAAGAACAAGAATATATAGCTCGGGCATTATCTAAGGAGAGTTGGGTTGAAGCTATGCAAGAAGAACTTCTTCATTTAAACTTCAAAAGTTTTGGTACTATGTGATCTACCTAATGGAAAGAAGGTAATTGGTACAAGATGGGTGTTTAGAGTCAAGAGATGAAAGAGAGGAATGTCATCAAGAGCAAGGCAAGATTAATAGCTCAAGGCTATAGACAAGAAGAAGGAGTAGACTATGATGAAGTATTAGCCTCCATAGCAAGGATTGAAGAAATTTGAATTTTTCTTGCCTTTGCATCCTATATGGGCTTTCAGGTTTATCAAATGGATGTCAAGAGTGCCTTTCTCTATGGCACTATTACAGAGGAAGTTTATGTCAAACAGACCTCTGGTTTTGAGGATCCTGCACATCCAAACAAAGTCTACAAGGTGGTAAAGGCTCTTTATGGCCTTCATCAGGCTCCTAGAGCTTGGTATGAGAGGCTCTCTACTTTCTTATTACAACATGGTTACGGGAGGGGCTATTGACAAGACTTTGTTTATCAAGAGACAAGTATATCATGTTAGTACAAGTTTATGTTGATGATATCATATTTGGAGCTACTAAACAGTCCATGGTTAAGGAGTTTGAGCGGTGATGCAGAAAGAATTTCAAATGAGTTCAATGGGTGAGTTAACATTCTTTTGGGACTTCAAGTTAAGCAGTCAAAGGAAGTAATATTCATAAGTCAAGACAAGTATGTATCTGACATACTTAAGAAGTTCAATTTTGATACTATGAAGACAGTGACTACACCTATTAAATCTATCAACTCATTGGGCAAGGATAAAGATGGACAACCTGTTGAAGTCAAGTTGTACAGATCCATGATTGGATGTCTTATGTATCTCCTTTGCATCGGCCGATATTATGTTTTCTTTGTCTATGTGCAGATATCAAGTCTCACCAAAGGTCTCTCATATGAATGCAGTGAAACGGATTTTTAGTTATTTGAAACAACAACCTAAGTTGGGGTTGTGGTATCCAAAGGATTCACCTTTTCACTTAGAAGCCTTTTCAGATAGTGATTATGCATGTGATAATTATGATAGAAGATCAACAACTGGAGGATGCCAATATCTTGGAAGAAGATTAGTCTCATGGCAATGCAAGAAATAGACTATTGCAGCAACATCCTCTATTGAAGCAGAATATGTGGCTGCTGCTAGCTGTTGTGGATAAGTTTTATGGATGCAGAATCAACTCTTGGATTATGGGTTCAACTTCAAGAATACTCCTATCAATATTGATAATGAGAGTACAATTTGCATTATGAATAATCCAGTTTATCATTCCAAGACAAAGCATATTCAGATTAGGCATCACTTTATCAGAGATTGTTATAAGCATAGGCTCATTAATGTGGTCAAGGTTCACACGGATGATAATGTAGCTGATTTACTCACCAAAGGTTTTGATGTTTCAAGATTCAATCACTTGGTGGTGAGCATTGGCATGATTAACTACTGACCTACATTTAAGGGGAGGACTATTTAGTGTAAGTATAGTCCTATGCATTGTTTGAGGGGAGGATATTCATTAGTGTTTGCTATTGTTAAGAGAATATTGGGAAAGTACTGCATTTTTGGTTTATGAAAGTACTGCTTGGAAAGTACTGCAAATGAAAGTACTGCACACGTGGAAAGTGTTGTTTGTCTTATCAAAGTACTGTTCCAACGGTCATATTGAGGGGTAAACTCTAATAACGGTAACTTAGTTATTACGGGCTGTGATTTTTTAAATCCAACCTATAAATAACTACTCTTCGAATTTCCCTCTCATATTGATACTTTAGAATCGTTTTCATATTTCTCTCACTCACAGCTATATTATTCGTCATATTTTTTACTGTGATTACATAATTATCAATGGCGAATCGTAATACTGTTTCCAAACACAACATGGTGGCGAATCTAGAAAAGACTGAAGCTAATGTGAGTTTTCATGATATTATTGATTATCTCACTGGGTCGCCAATTAGTTATGCACTTTTAGTGGAACCAGACATCATTGAGCCCTGGATTCAACAATTTTGGGCAACTGCTAGGGTTCATATGGAGAATGATGACTCATATATTCAAGAAGGGGTTGTTCATTTTGATAAGTAACTTATTTGGGATACATTCAGAGATATAGGGTATAAAGGGTCATTAACTGAACAGACATTCAAGAAACCCTTATTCTGTCCACATTGGCAGTTTTTGGTTCATGTGTTGCTACATTGCATCAGTGCTAAGAGTACCTCATGGGAGCAATTTGGGTCAAACATAGCATCTGCTGTAGTAGGATTAGCTACAGATCGTACTTTCAATTTTTCAAGGCTAATTCTTGATGGTATGCTCTCACACATCTCACATGGATCCAAATGGTTGATGTATCCAAGATTTATACAAGTGTTCTTGAACAAACAACTTCTTTGATGTACCCAAGCCAACACATTTACTACCTGTTGTGGTACAACAAGCAAAGATTTTTACTTTTATGGAGAAAAGTGATCACTTCCTTGGAAGACACACTCCATTGACTACTTCTATGATGGAGATTGTTCAAGCTATTAGGGATGAGGCTGGAGAGGATGATGACACTAAAGGTCTTTCTACACTGCAGTCTGCTTCTCAAAGTCTTGTATCACAAAATCTTGCTTCACAAATCTTGCTCGAAGATATTGCTGATTACACTCCACCATCTCCACAAGTTTCTATTCATGGCTCTCAACAAGAAGAACCTCAACCATCTTCTCCCAATGATTATACTTCCACAAATGGGCTTCAAACATCTGGAGGAGATGAGGGAGATGTGGCATCTGAAGGTGAAGTTCTTACTAACTATGCTTTATCCAGAGAATTGACAAGACTGAAGAAATCTTTTGAAGAGCAAGCTACAGAGATCAAGAGGTTGAAGCTCAAGTTTAAAAGACTCACGAAGTTTGTCCATTGGTGGTTCAACATCATCGTCTATGGGTCAAGTCTCAAAGCAAGCTAGGACGACCTATTGAATTTAAGAAGCCAAAAGGCACAAAGGTTCAAAACCATCTTCGTCCAATTGGGGAGGAATTTAGAAGATTTGAAAGAAGATGTTGTTAAGGAAGATGAACCTCAAGGTACTGAAGAGCATGTCAACATTGAAAGTACTGAGGAAGAAAGAACTAAAGTTCAAGGTACTGAAGTTCAAAGTACTGAAGTTCAAGGTACTGAAGTTCAAAGTACTGAAGTTCAAAGTACTGAAGTTCAAGGTACTGAAGCACAAGGTACTGAAGATCCAAGTATTGCTTTTCAAGGAACTTTCAGGCAAGAATTGATTACTCCAAGAGTATTAGATTTTGAAGAGGAAGCTTGTCCTTCAACTATTATACATGAAGAAGAAGCTGGTCCTTTAACTATCATTCATGAAGAAGAAGTTACACTCAAAACTGCAAGTGATGATGAAACTATTGCTGAAATCTTGCATGACTTATCAAAGCCAAGGGGTGTTACTATTCCTGGAGTTGCAGAGGAACAACCAAGACCTTCTCAACCTACTATTGATCTTAAGGATAAAGGAAAAGGTATATTGGTAGAAACAAAGAAGAAAAAGAAACCTTCTTTAGCACAGATAAGAGCTGCTCAAAAAACTATGAATGATGAAGCAGCTAGAAAGCTACAAGCTGAACTGAATGCTGAAGTTGTTAATGAGGAAACTATGAATGAAGAAGCAGCTAGGAAATTACAAGAAGAATTGAATGCAGAAGTTGTTATACCATCACCTCTTCCTATTTCTTCTCTACCAGGAAGACCAAATCTTGCAAAAGAAAGGAATGCAATTATGGCTTATTTGAAAGGTCGAGGATATACTGGATTAAACAAGTTGAATTATGTTAATATGAAAGAACTTTATGAGTACATTCTGAGAAGCTTATAAGGAGAGTGTTAAGAATATCAAGGATTATAAAGATGATGATATTCAGAAAGAAGATGTTAAGAAAGGGAGCTTAAAGAGAAAAAGAAAAACAGAAGTTGAAGATTTACAGTCATCAAAGAAGATAGAGTTAAGATCTGATGATGGAGTTAAAAAATTACTTAAGAGTAGTAGAATTTGAGTATTCCAAAGATGATGCTGAGATGAACATGAATAAATCTCCAATAACTACTTTTGAAGTTGTAGAATCCAAGGATGGAAATTACCTGATGTATCATAGAGAAGATGAAAGCTTCGAGTGTTCATTACACTATGGGATATATTGCATATAATTGATAGAGTGGATTTATTTCATCTATATCATGTGGTGCGAGATTATTTTGAACACAATCCATCAGAAGGAGTTGGTTTAGTCTTGCTTGGGGATCTCACAACTATTTGAGAAACTGAAGAACAAAGCACTGCTGAGATTTGGAAGAACCAAGAAGATTGGGAGATTGCTAGCTGGAGATTCTTTGAAGAATCTGGAGTTCATGTTTTAGAGCTAGAAGATGGAACAATGATTCATATGTTAGCAGACAAAAGATATCCACTCATAGCTAATCTTATGAGGAGGATGCTAGAGCATGGAATGAAAGTTGAAGAAGACAATGGCCTCTCTTGGTCATCAAATTGTTTATCGGATGGACTACTATTGCTGATGATGATGAATAACTGGTATGAATTTTAATTGCATAAATTCTTTTTGATATATCAGTACTTTTATTCAAAGTAGCGATCAAACATACTATCATCAAAGTACTGTTTGCAGATTTAAACCAGTTAAATGATTTTTTTTAAAAAGAAACATTTTGTTAAGTAACAAATATTTTGAAACAAAGTTTGAATGAAATAAATGGTTTTTGAGATGGAAACATCAAATAGGTTATCAATCCACCATGGTTACAAAAGGATTGGCTAATCCATGAGCAAACGGCTCTGGTAAAGATATCTCAAATCCGTTTTTAGTTGACAACTTGCTAATAAGTTGTATGGTAATCAACTCACCATATAGTTAATGTGAAGAGTTGGCTAGCCCACGAAAATGGCTTGTGGTAAAAGGCTGGAAAAAACCATTACTTGGTAATTAGTTCACCATTGTTGAAAGAATTAACTAGTCCAAAAGGGTACAGCTTTTGGTAAAGACAACTCAAATCTGTTGATAGCTGATGATTTGCTAAAAATCATATGGTTATCAATGTACCATGGTCTTACACACCAAAACATTTGGCTACTCCAAAGTTAATGGCTTTGGTAAAGAGATCAAATCCATTAATTTTTCAATGATTCACCTCTCACAGGAGTTTACACACCTGGAAGTGATGAGAATAGATTGCAACTTAAACTGAATTGATGTACAAACTGTCATATGTTGTTGTGTTGCTGAAAAGATGGAGTTGACTGAATGATGCTGAAGAGAATAAATTCTAAAGACACTTTGATGATATTGATATAAGCACAGAGACTACAAAGATATAATCTAAAGACAAAGACACAATCTTTCCTTGAAGATGGAGAAGCTAAAGATAAATTCACAAAGGAACTTGAAGTCAAGCAAGTAGAATTCAAGTTAGGGGAGGATTGTTGGGATATGAAAGTGCGAAGGCCGACAAAATCTTGGAAAAGTCAAAGTCTTGCTAAAGATAAAGTCAAAGAATCTTGTTGTGAAGTCAAAGTATTGCAAGGCTAAAAGAGTTTATATTCGTTTATAGAAAGTCTTGTAATTCTAGAATATTCTTTATTATATTACTTGTCGTACAAGGATACAAATTGTAAACCGACTAGGGTTATCCTTGAGCCTATAAAAGGACCCCTAGATTGGCATTAGATGTACAGCGACATTATTAGAGTTTTAGAGAAATTTGAGATTATTAAAGTTGTTAAAAGTCGCATAATAAGCGAGTTAGAGTTATTAATAAAATCGTTCCAAGTTAAAGTTATATTCTTCTTAGCTTTGTTAAGTAAATTCCGCATACTTAATAGAGTTTGCTTTCGGTGTTTCATTGTTAAAAACTTAGGATTTATCCGAGGTTATTAAACCTTAACAAGCTATTTAAGTTAGTTTGGTTAGAGTACATCGATCCAACACTTCTTCAATAGACATGCATGGTCTTCTTTTCCTTGAATCCACGAACCCTTCGGTTTGGTGCATATAGATTTGCTCTTCCATGCCGTCTTGATGTCTAGTTGCTACAAATCCATATCGAGTAAAGCAACCATAGCAAGTAACACACGAATAGAGTTATGCTTTAATGCCGGTGAAAAAAATTCGTTGAAGTCAACTCCCTCCTCTAAGTAAAGCCTTTAGCAAAAAGGTGTGGTTTGAAACTTTTATCTACAACTCTTAGGATACCTTTCTTCTTCTTAAATACCTATTTGTATCCAACAATCTTCTGACCTTTTGGCGGTTTTACAAGTTCACACGTATTATTCTTATAAAGAGACTCCATCTCTTCAATCATGGCTAAGGACTATTATTGCACTTCCCATGTGCTAATAGTTGCACGATACATAACAAATTGTGAACCTCAATATCTTCAGCCATGTTGAAGGCATAAGCTACTAGATCTTCATGCCCGAATTGTTGTGGTGCTAGTATATTTCTTCTTTGCCTATCTCGGGCTAGGCTATAATTATGAAGATCATGTTGTTCCTCTGGCTTTCTGGTGTTGTATTATCATCACCAAACTCATGTGTGTCTTGTATAATGGGCTCATCAGAAGTACCTCGTGCTACTCCTTCTGGAACTTGTATTTCTAGCTCCACCTGCTCTTCAAATTCTTGGTCTTCTCCAGCATCGACTTGTTCCTCTTCTTTCTTCTTCAACATAGCGGACTCATCAAATTTTACATCCCTAATGATAAGAAACCGAAGCATAGATGTTTTACCATCAGGGCACCATAACCTATAACCCTTTGTTCCGTCTGCATATCCTATAAATATGCATTTCTTTGCCCTCGGCTCAAATTTACCATCATTAACATGAGCATAAGCGGAGACAACCAATTTTTTAAATCAATATAGTTTGCATTGGTACTGGCCATTTTTTAGAGGAGTTTTAACATTGATCATAGTTAATGGTGACTAGTTTACCAAATAACAAGCTATGTTGACCATTGACCCAAAATATATATTTGGTAACCCAACATTTGAGCATACACCGCACTTTCTCTAAAGAGTCATGTTCATCCGATTCGCAACCTCATTACGTTGTGGTGTGTATCGCATGTGTGTGGTGTCTCACAATGCCCTCATTCTTGCAGAACTCATTGAATTCTCCTTGGCCTAATTCCAAACCACTGTCAGTTCTCAATCGTTTGACGAACTTTCGAGGCCTTCCCTATCATTGTCTTCTCTTCTGAAGGCCGACAAATACTTCATACTTTTGTTTCAAGAAGTACACCCATACCCTTCTTGAGTAATCATCGATGAAGGTTAACATGTATCTAGCACCACCTTTAGAAGGAACACGGGATGGACCCCACAGAATCACGAATGTATATAGTCCAGCGTACTATAATCCGATGAAATTTTGTGTCCGAACTTTTCGGTGTTGTTTTTACTGGCGGTACTCACCAACTCTAACTTCACTATATTATGACCGCACAACAACTCTCATTTACTAAGCTCCACCATCCCTCTCTAGCTCATGTGTCAGGCGCATGTGCCACAACTTGGTAGTGTCTAAATTTGTTGACGATGAAAAAACCCCTGCAGCACAGAAACCTTTTAACAAGTAAAGGTCATTAGTCTTTTCACCTTTCATCACAACAATTGCACCTTTGAGACTTTTAATACTCCACATTGACCTCGATAGTCGCAACCGATGGAATCCAATGTACTGATAGATATTTAAGTGTTAACGTGCCACTCATAGTGATTGACACTTTACTTACCAACTAGGCTACATTGATCGGGTATACTACTTGTTAGTGTTTGTTATAGGCTAAGTCGGCTAAATATAAATTTAAAACTTGAATACACATAATCTTTACGTACGACGATAGAAACACATCATACGTACAAATATCTGAGGATCCAAGACTCGGTATTGACCGAAATTCAAAGTCGTTATGGAAAAAAGTTACAAATAAATACAACCGGTTTGCAGAATACCAACGCGTACAGCGATATGATGACCGACAAGTGAACCATGTTACAGGGTGCTTGTAACAATTTTGCGGGAGTTGTCGAAGAAAATGAACGGTTGAGTGGTGAAAACGATTTAAAGCACCTAAATCTTTGTTACACCATATTCAAACAATTGTGGGGCTCTATGCAGTTTACCCATCATGAATCATGAGAGGTCTAAAACACCATAGCAAATGTGCGTGGTTGAAATACTGTAAACAGGGAAGACGCGTTCGGGGACTAGACGACATTGAAGAAAGGCCTAAGAGCTATTTCAAGGCGATGCAATCCCGTCCTCCCAAAGAAGCTGACAAGGGGCCTTCCAAGAGTGCAAAATCGGGCTCTCTGGCGTTCGGTAGCTTCTTCGTCTAGTAGAGAAGCTTTCAAGGAGATGATCCAAGAGGAACTGCGAGTCGAACAAGAGAAAAAAATTGATTATATCGCAACTCAAAAAAAATTGGAAGAATTGAAGTTTCTTGTTTTAACACCGAGGGGATGACTCTGAAGATGCGCGGGTGTGGAAGCAATAAAAGCCAATATCCGAAGCCGCTACTTTGGCACGGCGTGCTTCTCGGTTGGCCCGTCGACGACAGTTTCAAATGATTAGTGTACTCATTATCATGTTTTATTTTATTTCATCGTACGTATTTTATTTTCATGTACGCGTATCTCTTCTTTCTTTATTTGTAATCTTCTTTTAAATAGACGTTAGTTTTTTTTTTTTCATCGTCTTGTTTTTTTTTTTTTGGTAATATATCGATTTTTATTTTATATAAAAATATGTTTGTATGAAATAGATAAAATGAAAAAAAAAATGTGCGGAACCCAATAAAAGTGATAATGATGTGATATGAGGAGGAGTGTTTGAGTGACTAGTGTGTTATTAGAGAGAAGATGACGAACGCTAATTGACATACGGTTAAATATCAACCCCTTACCTAGTGCTCTAAATAATTTGTAAATTTAAACTAAAATTATCAAACGCTCCGAGTTTGAATATAACAAAGTGGACCCTATCTAATAATTTGATGTTGGTGTATATCCAGAAAGATGCAACAAATTTTGTTTTATTTACCCCCAATATGAAAGTTCAATTATGGTTTATACTTTTATTTGTTGTCGCCAGTATCTAAAAATAAGCTCACCCTCATTTGAGCATTGATTGATACCTTTAACTAATATATTTAAATGTAGTATGTCTAATTGTATGTGATGGCATCTTGTTAGTAACATCAAAAAAGCTTATTTTTTCATAAATTAATAAATCATTATCATGTTAATTTAAATACAAGTTTAGTCAGGTGTTACTCATTTTCCTGTTCATTTTATTTTTAGAGCTATCATTAATAAAGAAATTTTGTAGTTAGTCATGCTTGACTAGGAAAAGAAAGCTAATGATAAGATCTCTATTATTCAACTCTATATGTTATTAGAGTTTTATAAACTTAGAACTCTATAAGCCAATGACCTTTATAATTTTTCAAAGACAAATAATAAGATCGGCAATAATTAACACACGTGATGGTTTATAACTAACATGTAATGTTTCTTCTTAAAAAGTTTTGTGTTTCACTAATAAACGTATTTTGTGTGAGAAATGATTTTCTTGTCTCAAACTCAACCTTAAAGATATGTGTATGAAAAGATCGAGAATAAATCGGTAAAAATTTTGAATGAGCTTGAGCCTAATTTGCGGCTCATTTATTAATCAAGCTCGACTCAAGTCCGATCTTTATATACAAAGCTCGATTGGGCTCACAAGTCTAAACGAAACTAGGATATTATAAATATTAAACATGTATAATATATTATGCATTTGTATTATAGGTGAACTTTAACGAGCTCAATAGCAAGTTTATTAACAGCTCAAAATAGATATAGTACGAGCCGAGCTTGATTCGAGCTTTAATTTGTAATTGGCGCATCGTAAATAGAGGAGAGCCCAAGCAGAGCTTGAGCCTATATAATATACCACGAGCCGTGCTAAAGCCTAAAGAACAAGGCTCGAACCGAGCCGAGCTCGAACTCGAGCCTTGTAAAACTTAAAAGAGCCGAACTCAAACTCTGACAATCTCAGGCTCGGCTCGTTTAAGACCAAAAAACAAATAATAATAATAATAATAATAATAATAATAATAATTTTTTGCAACTGTGTGGGCGATTATGGCCAACTGACGTGGTCGTCTTGACATGCTGGGTTTCGGCCAACTGATTCAACTTCCTCGTTGTATTCAGTGATCCAACCTCTTCGTTGGTGTGTGGCTGTTCTCCTTCTTGTTGGTTTCTCTTCTTCAGGTGTTGGTTTCACCCTTGGAACTCGCTTCATCCTTGAAACGCAGCCCACACTGTTTGGTTCGCTTGATTGCTTCGACGTCTTCTTGTGGAAGGTTCTCTGTTGCAAGCTTTTCTGTTTGGGCCGCGTTCTTGACACCATGACCTGCTGGGTTTAGCTTGGTCGTGTTTTGATCTTCTGTTTCATGGGTTGCGTGGCTTGGTGACCATCCTAGTAGCGACTTGGTTTACAACCTCAGGTAGCGACTTGGGTTATTTGTGTTTTGACACAGATAACATGAAAAGAGGTCTGTTGGCTAGCTCACTTTTGGGTAGCGACATGGTGATTATGGTAGCGTGTTAGTCCAACTGATGTATGTCTTTTGTGTATTGGTGGGGCCCACGCTAAATGACTTTTATCTCTTTTGGTTTTTGTTGTGTTTTGTCAAAACAGTAGAACTTGAGTGTACATCTTTAATTTAGTCTTTGTTTGTTTCTCTTGTGCTTAAAAAAAATAAATAAAAAATAAATAAAAAAAAAGGTTTCTTTTTATTTACGGGTTGTTTTTATGGCTAATCGCGTAGCATTTCGGATCTCTTGTCCATTGCAAAGTTGTGAAGGGTGTAGTGGGGGAAATGGTAAAGGGCTTACTAAAAAATATTTTATCGACCATTTGAATACGCGTCATTTTAAAACGGATGTTCTAAAAGTCTCATACAAGGATCGGGTTTCGAAGGATTCTGCCTTATTCTCCGCGCTTGATCAGGCTCTTCATGCGGCGGGAGTTTGGCTTTGTGGGGTGTGTTTTTGCACTCACACGTTCAGCAAAAATTGTAAACATGCCGATGGGGAAGTGGTTCTAGCGCCTAGCTTTCATGAAGTTGCGATATATGGCATCAATGTATCACCCGCACCAGTATTAGATATTGTGAATGGTGCTCTCGTTGCATCGGCTATTACTGATTGTGGTATTGGTGGAGAGGCCGATCCTTTGACAACTTCTCAGGACGGTGGGACTATTTTTGATATCAACTTACTAAGCCGGGTGTTCTCAAAGAAGTTACGTACGGTTAAATGCATCCCCCCAGGCTACGCCTGGGATTCGCCAAGATTTTTCGTAATGCCTTAGATAGGGTCCTTGCATGCCCGGGGGATCTGTCGATATGAGTGCAACTCCTTATCTTGCCGTGTTGTGTTTTGACCTCTTTCGTACCTGCCAATAGAGCTCAACGACGTTCTGGAGAGCGAGAAAGGGTCACTTTGAATGTATCTCGGGATTCTCCATTTGAAGGATCCTGCAGACAGTTTGCATTGGTGATGGAACGCGATCACGGACCACTTCCTTCGGTGGAATGACGAAACCCAAAGATCTTGATGCCGCTAACCTAGTTCAATGTAAACGTAAAATGGAGGACGGACACTTTACCGCGACCATTAAGGTGCTTACCTCTTCTGGAGTCGCTCCGTCTACATCTGACACCCTGCACGAGTTAGAGGCCAAACATCCCCGCGCCCCACCTCCAATTTTGTCATCGTCTCCTATAGATGAAGATGCACTTCTTGTGGATAAGGACTTGGTGTTGAACAGGATCCGCAATTTCCCAAAAGGAACTTCATGTGGCCGAGATGGGCTTAGAGCACAACATTTAATGGATATATTAGGAGGGGCTTGCGTCCGCCATTGCTGATGACCTGTTAGGTTCCATCACGGGGGTTGTCAACCTTTTTCTCGGTGGAACATGTCCTGCTATATTGGGAGAATATATTGTTAGTGCCCCATTGACTCCGTTGGTTAAGCCGGGTGGAGGCATACGCCCTATTGCTGTCGGCACGGTCTGGCGTAGGCTTGTTTCGAAGGTTGCTTCGTCTTCTATTATTAATTCTATGAATACCTATTTGTAGGACTTCCAATTTGGGGTCGGCATCCCGGGTGGTTGTGAGGCTGTCCTTCATTTGGTGAATCGGCTCGTTGAGGCTAAGGGTCACACTGTTGGGATTTCCATGTTGCTGGTGGATTTTCAGAACGCTTTTAATCTGGTTGACAGGAGTGTCCTTCTCCAGGAGACCAGGATCAGATGCCCTTCTATTGCTCCGTGGGTTGAATTTTGCTATGCCAGGCCAGCTAGACTTTATTACGATGATTCTATCCTTTGGTCTTGTCAAGGGGTGCAACAAGGGGACCCGCTAGGCCCCTTGTTGTTCGCCCTTGCCTTACACCCCCTAGTCCATGATATCAATAGGTCATGCGAGCTCACACTCCAGGCCTGGTATCTTGACGATGGTACTATTGTAGGAGACACCCTTATGGTTGCCAAGGCGCTTGACATTATTATGACAGATGGACCGGCCCGGGGGTTGTTTTTGAATGTGGATAAGATGAACTCTTCGGCCTACGGAGGATCCTAGAAGCGAGGGTGGAGGGTGTTTTTCCCATAAATATCTCCGCCAGTCGAAGGTGTCAAACTTCTAGGTGGTTCAGTTAGTTTTGATGACAGTTTTTGTCAGGAGCTGGCTTTGAAAAGGGTCTCTAAAACTATCCTGCTAATGGAAGCTATCCTCAAACTTAAGACCCCCAATGTGAGCTCCTTCTTCTTCGTAATTGTGCTGGGGTGGCGAAATTATCTTACAATTTCTATGGACGTGTTCCCCTTTGTATGTTCGAGAAGCCCAAGTCCGGTTTGACCAGATGTTACGTGCTTCATTGGAGAAGATTATTACAGCTTTCGGGCCAGGTTTTGGTGACTGGCAGTGGCGGCTTGCCACCCTCCCAATCAAGATGGGCGTACTTGGCATTCATGCAGCAAGCGACATCATCCAATATGCTTTCCTCGCCTCTCGGTTGCAAACCAGTGATATGCAGGACCAGATTCTGGCTAAAACAGGCATCAACTCTCATGGCCCTTCATTTCAACATGCCCTCGATATGTTTAATGTTGTAACACGAGACCACGTTCTCGGTCGCCTATGACGCTCCTGCCCCCCATATGATGAAAACCTTGGCAAAGTGTTACTTTGGTGTCATCGAGAAAGATCTTGTTTCTAAGTATTCGTTAAGCGTTAGGGGCCGGTGTCAGATGGCTTTGTACCCGGGCTCCACATGCACAAGATTTCCTTTTCACCATACCTATTGATGGGTTGGGCCAAAGGATGAACCATCGCCAATTTCGTTCGGTATTGTGTTATAGGCTTACCATACCTATGTTTTCTGAAGGCAGCTCCTGCCCGAGCTGCAAGCATCATATGGACCAATGGGGGGATCATGTTGTTCACTGTTCTAGTGAAGTGGGGGTGAAATTCAGACATAACTTGGTGCGTGATATCCTTGTTGACATATGTTCCAAGGTTGGGATTATGGTGAAAAAGGAGGCCCCATTGGGGTTTCTTTCGAGGGACGGGAAAGAGCTGCGTCCGGCAGACCTGCTATTATTCAACTGGATCCAAGGTAAGGACACGTGTTTGGATGTGACTCGAATCTCTCCTTTTGCGGGTATTGATGCGTCTATGTGGGATCCCGGGGTGGCCTTACATAACGCTGTGGAGAAGAAGAAAAAGAAATACGTGTCCAAATGTGAAGAAAATGGCTACAAGTTCATCCCATTTGCTTTCTCTACATTTGGGGAGCTTGACACGGAAGCTTTGGACACGATTTCACGTATCAAGACTGTTGCTATTAGCCACTCGAATAGTGTCAAGAGTGGGCCTTTTATTTTTCACAGACTTAGCTTTTGTATTCAGAAAGGAGTGGGAGCCCAACTAGTATCTAGGCTTCCCACCAATTTCTTGTAATCCTTTTGGTTTTCTAATGAAGTGATGTTTTATAATAATAATAATAATAATAACGGCTGAATCCACTTTTTCCCTATCTACTCGACAGATGGCGTTATGGAAATCTCAGATGGAGAATTACACTTCGGACTGGCTTAGGGTGGTTCCGATCTCTGGGTTGGGACAAACTATGAATGCGAGGACCTACCGGTGCGTGTTATGCTATCGGCTAGGTGTTCCCCTATTCTCTGTTCAGATGTCGTGCTCAGCTTGTTCCAGGGTCTTTACTGGGGATATTTATGGGGACCATGTTGTATCGTGCGCTGATATTATTGGTATTAAACATCAAGCATAATGTGGTCGTGATATCTTGTTGACATCTGTTCTCGGTCGGGTTATTTCATTTCGTAAAGAAGTTGACATTGGGCTTATTGGAGAAAGGGACCAACCCTACGCCAGTGATATGTTGCTCTACTCATGGAATGGAGGGATTGATGTATGTGTCGATTTGAAGGGTCATCGCCTTGCAAACCTGGGTATGGTTGACTTTGTTCTGTTAGTGCGGTGATTGAGGCACAGAGCGTAAGCGGGTTAAGTATGAGGCTAAATGCACATATATTGGATATGGGTTTCTCCCTTTCTCATTTTCTTTCTTTGGGGAACTCGAGAAGGATGCATAACCCTCTTGAAGCGGATCGAAAGTACTCCATGACTCAAGACATTGGGGCGGGTCTTTGCTACACATATTTTAGTAGGATTTGTTTTGCTATAGCTGAGGAGTGGGGCCCAAATTGTATCTCGGCTTCCCACTAATTTTTTGTAAATCCTAATAAAGTGATGTTGATAATAATAAAAAAATAAAAAATAAAATAAATAAAAATAAAAATTAATAATATAATAAGGGAATATATTAGCTACAATTTTTTGTAGCCAATTGGCTACGATTTTGTGTGTATAAATGTGTGTCTCTGATTCTTTTTGTGTGTCTTGATTATTTTCTCGATCCGGGGTCTATTGGGTTAATCCCAATTGATTACGTACCCTCCGATCAGGTCGAAGGACCCCCCTTCGGCCTCAATCGAAATTGCATTACGAAGACCCAAGTCTTTCTTTATAAGTCATTGGTGGCGTAAAATCATTCATCATTGACATGGTTACCAGTTGGGAATCCGCCAGCCGAAGGCCTATGCCCTTCGGTGTCTTCTCTTGAAGATGCCAAGACAAACAAGAACCTTGACTTGGTCTTCCCCCACGTTCCCACTATGTCCTTAGCTTTCCCGCCAAGTCCGAGATAGTGGGGATGAAGCCCTAGCGGTTACCATAAATCAGGGGACGCCCCCATGATCTCCTAAACGTGTGCTAACGCTCTCCAAGCTATTTTCATCACCTATAAATAGGTTGGACAAGTCATTTCAATGGTATGTTCACTAACACGATTATTTCACATACATCATATTATCCATAACTCATATCACATACTTATTCACACGTCGGAGGTGGTTCGCAGGCCCAACCCCTGCGTAATCACTTAACGAAGTGTCTATTATTTCTTATTGCAGATTGACTACAAGTTTGGCGCAAGCATATCACCCCTCATACCCTTCGATCATCATCGAGCACGGTCGTCGATTTATTGTACAATCAGTGGCGCCATCCGTGGGAACCGCTACTATTGGTCTCGTTATTCCAAACTTACACCAGTCAATCACTCTCACTAGTTTTACGGCATGAATCAAGGAAGAGAAGATACACCCTCCTTTCGACCTTGACACCAATCCGATCAATGATCCTAGCAACCTTCCCAATATAACCGCATCCACTTTTACCACACGATCTCACCCTGAAATAACTCCCAACAATCATGCTTCAACCTCGGCTAACCACCTGAACCGTGTAATCAGGTCCAGCGTTTGTCGAAGCTAACATCGAAGCATTAGAATCTTTACTAAGAGCTCGAAGGAGGCAAGACCGGAATGTGGAAATGCGTAGGGAGTTAGAATACTCAAGCGATGAGTATGACGAAGAGTTAGAAATGGAGACTAGGTCCTTGGCTCCTGGGGCTACTCGCTCAGTGTTAAGGGTAGGGTCTCCAAGTAGCCCAAGGCCTAGTGGAAGGTCGGTTGGTTTCGAAGATGCTCCGGAACGGGCTCCGACAAGGAGGGAAGGAACGATGGAAGGCTCCAATGGAAGAAGTCATTGAAGGGATACTATGGAAGTTAATTTGCCACCACTGTTGGCGGCTCATCTGGGAAGAAATGAGGCAGGGGTTCCACTACAGCCTTCTCACGCATCCGGCGTAGAAGGCAATCCATCTCAATTAAATAGGGGAGGAAATCTTCCTCCTCATGGTATGTACCCTCCTTTTCAGGCTCAATCTTACCCTCAAGGGGTTTATCCCCCACCTAACGGGCAGGCTAACAACCCCAATTTTACCCAACCATACGGAAGCATGCCCTATGGGCAAGCTATGGTATATCCTTCAGATCCGGTCGAAGTCACCCACCTTATATACCTACGCTTACCCCCAATATGTTAACAAAATCGTTGGAATACCTCCAAATCATAACCCATACAATGTTGCCCCTACATACATGCCACCTTATAACTGCCTCTATTCGGAGCCCATGGGCTCCACAACACCCTTCGTAAGGTGGATAGAAGACTACCCTTTGCCTGACGGGTTGAAAATGCCCGCACATATTGGTACTTATGATGGAAAAGGGGATCCGGATAACTTTTTACACTTGTTCGAAGGGGCTATTAGAATGCAGAAGTGGGTAATGCATGTTGCTTGTCACATGTTTACATATACCCTACTGAGACTCTGCTATATGGTGGAACGGGCAAAACCGGGTAGCATTGTGAATTTGGATGATCTTAAAGCCAAGTTCAGTCACACTTCAATGAGACCAAAAAAGTTCACAAGAACGCACCTAATAGTGCACAACATCAAGCGAAGGAGAACGAGAGCACCGTGGCTTTCATTACTAGATACACCGGACGACACCTTGCGAGATAATGGGTTTACACGAAGACCAGGCGCATCTCGTGTTTAGTACATGGCCTACGGAAGCTTGGTTGAATTCCTTTCCACCGATCTTCCCGCAACCTATAAAGGATTAGTGGAAAAGGCTTACACCCGGATCAAAGCAAAGAAGTGTCCACCAACAGGGCTCCGACGAAAACAAGGAAAATCAAAACAAGGCCCAAGCATCCTTCGGGAAGGGTCAAGGAACAAACACAAGAGCAGGGACAGGTTTACTCCATACCACAAAAACATCAACCATGGCCTCTGGCTAATATGTCCAAATCCCCAAGGGAGATACTCACTCAAAAGGTTGCGAAGGCCTTTGATCCTCCTCCTCGCTTGGCAAACAAAGGGAGGCCTAGAGACACTTCCAAGTTTTGCTATTTCCATGATGATTACGGTCACGACACCAATCACTGCCGAGAACTCAAAAAGCAGATAGAAGAGGCCGTGAAGTCTGGCCAATTGGGACATTTGGTGAAGGGTATAAAGAGAGGCAAAGAAAAAGCCTCCGACACACGGTTGGGGAAAGATACCACACCTGTCGAAGCACCCATCCTCATGGTTTATAAAGAAGACTCTGGTTCAAAGAGGAAGGAAGCAGAGGAAGCCTTGTGCGGAGTAGGAGATGTCACTTTCCCTTCAATCACAGGGAAAGTTCTTTCAAATGACCCCGTGGTCATCAAAGTCTTGATCTCCAACAGAGAAGTAAACAGAGCCTACCTTGACTGCGGTAGCTCCTGCGAAGTTATCTACGAACGATGTTTCCTAAAGCTCAAACCTTCAATAAGGTCGAAGAGAGTAAATTCAAAGGTACCCTTAGTAGGGTTCTCAGGGGAACACTCATGGCCCTTGGGAGAAGTCCCTCTTGAGGTTACGATTGGAGAAGGGAGGCTAAAGAGAACAGAAACTCTGGTTTTCACGATCGTAGCTTCGAATCTCCCTACAACCTATTGATAGGAGAACAGCAATGCGAAGATGGGCATCGTTGTCTCAACCATACATGCGCGATCAAATTCCAAACACCTTCGCATTGGAACGGTTTTCTCCAGCTATAAGGTGAAGGAGTCTACGACAGAAAGCAAGAGGGTCAAACAGTTTTGGAGGAACTTTCAAAGATGTTCTCGCTTGCTTAACGCCAAGAACGATCGTGGTAAATGATCTCTACCCCATCGACAGTAGTAATCGGAAAGCAACTTCCAACCTCCTTTAAAGCAGAATTGGAAAAGGTACTTCGTGCTAATGCAGATGTCTTCGCATGGACCTATTCTCGACATGACGGGGTCCCCGAAGTCTCACCATAGACGAAAGCCCTTCTACGATGAACACAAGCTCAATGAGTTCAAACATATTGAACCCATAAAACAAAAGCGTCGAAGTCTAGCTCCTGAAAGAAATGCCGATGCATGCAAAGAAGTGGACGAACTCGTGGCAGCGGCATACCGAGGAGGTGAAGTATCAAACTTGGGTAGCCAATCCGGTGATGGTCAAGAAGCATGACGGAGGATGGAGAATGTGCGATTTTACGACATTAACAAAGCTTGTCCGAAGGACTGCTACCCTCTTCCAGAGATTGATTGGAAGGTGGAATCCCTCCGGGTTTCACTAAAGTGTTTCCTGGACGCTTATAAAGGTTACCATCAGATACAAATGGCCGAAGAAGACGAAGAGAAGACAACCTTTTTTACAGGAAAAGGCGTTTATTGTTACAAGAAGATGCCTTTTGCTTTGAAAAATGCAGGTGCCACCTACCAACGATTGGTGGACAAAGCCTTCCACAAGCAAATAGGCAGGAATCTGGAGGCCTACGTAGATGATATGGTCATTAAGAGTAGATCGGAGGAAGATATGCTCTCCGACATCAAGGAAACCTTCGATTAGCTTCGCGCCATCAATATGAAGTTAAATCCCAAGAAGTGTTCCTTTGGCGTGGAAGAAGGACAATTTTTGGGGCATCTGATCACCGAGCAGTGTATTAAGGCCAATCCTTCGAAAGTCAAAGCCATCACAGATTTGCAGCCTCCTAAGTCCCTAAAGGAAGTGCAAAGTCTTAACGGAAAGCTAGCAACCCTCAGGGTTCTTGTCGGCGGTGCATGCAGATCTTTGCCGTTCTTCAAAACACTCAAAGGATGCACGGACAAAAAGACGTTCCAATGGAGCATAGATGCAGAAGCAGCCTTTCAAAAGCTCAAGGAATTCATGGCTATTCTACCTACACTTACGGCCCCAATCAAAGGCGAAGTGTTGTTCATGTATATTGCAGCCTCTTTCGAAAGCATCGTGCCGTTGTTATTGGCGAAAGGAAGAAGAAGCAAATCCCCATATACTCGTTAGTAGGGTGCTACAGGAGTGAGCTAAATTACCCAGCATTAGAGAAGCTAATTTTGGCTTTAGTTCATGCTGCGAGACGCCTTCGAAGGTACTTTCAAGCTCACCCCATAACCGTACTTACCGACAAGCCAATTAAGCAGATACTTTCAAAGCCGGAGAAATCTAGAAGGATAGCTAAATGGGCTATCGAGCTAGGAGAACATGATATTGAATACAAAGGCAGGAGCTCGGTCAAAGGGCAAATATTGGCAGACTTTTTAGCAGAAACACCCTCCGAAACGAAACATGACAAAAAGGTTGTTGAAAAGGAGCCCACTAAGGCAATCGAAGGGTGGAAACTTTATACTGACGGAGCCTCCAGCTCCGATGGTTCTGGCGCAGGTCTCATGCTCGTTGATCCCAAAGGGAAGGAATACACTTACGCACTTCGTTTCGAATCCGATGCTACGAACAATGAAGCGGAGCACGAAGCCTTGTTAGCAGGTCTCCGATTGGCCAAAGATATGGAAGTAGAGGACTTGGCTATTTTTGTTGACTCACAACTAGTGGCCAACCAGATAAAAGGCTCCTACGAGGCGAGACAACCTGTGATCAAGCAATATCTGGATAAGGCCAAAGAAATGCTCGAAGGGTTCACATCTTACAACATAGAGCATGTTCGAAGAAACCAAAACAAGAAGGCAGATGCATTTAGCAAACTGGCATCAATGGCATTTGCTCATTTAACAAAGGAAGTTTTGGTCGAAGTATTGGCAGATAGGTCCATCGTTCGAAAGGAGGTGTCGGACGTATCGAGGAAGACTCGAATTGGATGACTCCAATTAGAGAATATCTAATAAGCGACATATGCCGGAGGATCCGAAGTTGGCTCGAAGGTGCGCATCAAAGCACCACGAAGCAGGATCATGGGAAATTACTTATACAGAAGATCTTTTCTATCCCCTTGGCTCCGTTGTGTAGGGCCAAGGCAAGCTGCCAACATCATCTAAGAAGTGCATGAAGGATCCTGCGGACTTCACGCAGGACCCCGCTCCGTTGTCTCCAAAGTCATGAGGGTCGGATATTACTGGCCTTCGATGCACAGAGACGCTGTCGACATCATTCAGAAGTGCGAAGCATGTCAAGTTCACTCAAGAGTCCCAAGGCTACCAAAGCAAGATATGACTTCCGTAACGTCCGCATGGCCCTTCAGCCAATGGGGGATAGATATCGTAGGCCCTCTGCCAGTTTCTCCTGGAGGAGTAAAGTTCTTGGTCGTAGCCATCGATTACTTCACTAAATGGGTGGAAGCGAAGCCTTTGGCATCCATCACAGGAAGACACATGGAAAAATTTGTGTGGGAACACATTATCTGTTGGTTCGGAGTACCTCACATCATCATTTCAGATAATGGGAAGCAGTTTGCCGAAGGGGTATTCCCAGTATTTTGCAGGGGTCTGAATATCAGACAATCATTCACTTCCGTTTACCATCCTCAAGGTAACGGTCAAGTAGAAGTTACCAACAGAGACATCATACAAGGAATAGAAAGAAGGCTGGGATACAGTCATCACGGTTAGGTAGATGAACTACCTCAAGTACTCTGGGCACATAGAACGCATACAAAGTCAAGTCATGGAGAAACGCCTTTCAGCTTGACATATGGCACGGAAGCTGTCATCCCTTCAGAAGTAAGTTTCGAAACAGAAAGGGTCATGAACTTCGAAGCAGCAGATAACGAAGAAAGACTCCGTAGTAACTTGGACCTACTTGAAGAACGAAGGGAAATAGCCTCCATTAGAGAGGCTATCCACAAGCAAAAGATTGAAAGGTACTATAACAAGCGAGTTAGGCCTTCGACTTTCAAACCAGGGGAATATGTCCTCCGACTCAATAGCGCAAGTAAAGCTGAGTACCAGGGTAAACTGGGACATACATGGGAAAGACCCTACGTTATTAAGGAAGCGTATGGCAACGGAGCCTACAAGCTGGAAACCTTGGCAGGAGACGTTATTGATAGAACCTGGAATGGCACTACTCTTCGTAAGTTCTACGTATGAAACTTACAATGTCTAAGGACATATTTTATTTGCTTTCAATCAATGTATTTGCATTCTTCTCACTTGGGGAAAGAAGCATTAATGGTAGGCGTCTAGTATTCATTTCATAAAATGATGTAATCCTCCCTACCCACTTAATGATAATAACACATTTCCCTCAAATCTCTTGTTTCGTTCAATACAACAAAGATTTGCCCACCAAGTCGCTTTATAAGTTTGAATGTCGAAGGGATGTACAAAGACTAAACAACATGTCTTACTCATATGAATAACATCCATCTCAACTTCACATTAACTTTCCTATATAGCCTTAAGGTATTTCAAACCTTCACGCCCAAAGGATCAAGATGGAGTGGGTCGCGACCCTCTGCCAGTCAAATTATCGATTGCTAATATTCTTAGTGAAGTAACTACACACAATGAGGCTATGCATCTACCATATGCCTTAGGTTGTAAAAAATATTTTACGCAAGTAAAAGTAAAAAGAGAAGAATCACACATGGCAAAATTCGAGCCCTAGTGGCTTCGTTGTAGATTTATGACTAGTTTTACTAGTCTAAAGCAGGCCGTAGCCTTAAACATCCAACATTATAAACTATTGTCTTAGGCCGTAGCCTACTACCAACATGCAATAAGTAAATTGTTTCATCAGGCTCGAAGCCTGGAACAGAGCACATACAATTGTTTTAAACAGGGTACATACCACCCTGGGGATCAAATTTGTAACACCCCAACCCGACAAGGGTAGAAGTGTCACATTCTGGTGTCATATCAGAACATACAATTAAAAGCGGAAGTCTTAAGAATAAGGTATCAAGTCATTTAAACAATGACTTACAAGGAAAATTACATAATCCAAAATGTTTAAATTTAAAATGAGATCTCTAAACAATAGCCCGACAAAATAAATCCAAATAATAAGGTAACTAGGGTTGGTCCACTCAGATAATCCGACTCTCAGCCCATCAAGCCCATCTTCAAACCTAACACCTGCCGCAGGAAAAGAAATGCGGCTGAGCTTAAAAAGCTCAGTGAACAGATATAACAAAATGAAAGCTAAAGAAAATCTGAAATGCAAAATGAAACAAAGGAAACGGATAACAAAGTCGCAGTGAAATGAGAACAATGAGTCAATGAGGATCCTGCAGAACACAATTATATAGATATCCAAAGCACAGATAACAAGGAGAACGAAGCAAAGCAAAGCAAAGCATCGATGACATATAAACAAGCACATACAAACCGGACATACAAGAACTGAAACATAAGCAAGCATAGCAGGCGTTGCATCCACACAACATATATGTCATACAATCAAATCAGAAATTAGAAGACATACAAGCCAAACAGATATCTACAGGAAAACGGAAGCAATTAATTAATAAGTGAGCATGACAATTCACACAGGTCAAAACCCTTAGTTGAAAACATAACCAAAGATCATAACAAATGAAGTACTAAAAGTCAACACATGGCGGTCACACGTAATAAGTAGGAATATAGTATAAACAATATAATTAAATGAATTAAAGACATAGCAGGGCAACTAAACAAATTAACAAGTCGACGTCACAAATGAACCATTTACCTAATCAAACCGTAGCATAGACAGAAATGTAAACATGGCGGGTAAACAATAAGCAGATAAGGACACAACGAATAGTCATAGTCCACGGAATTAACTAAACGAAGTACACATAATAAATAGACAAAACTAACGATTACACATTAGCATGGTCACCGGACAATTGAGGGTCACATAAAAGTGAGATCACATATCATCAGATGAAAACAGGTAACTCAGATAACCGTATACTAATCATATCGCAGCAGAGTAATCAGTAGTCATATAACACATGAAAAGCATAATCAAATCCAATAACATATAATAACCCGGTACGTGAATGGAACGATAGTCTGAAATAACGGAATGAAAGTGTGACAGATCAATGAAAAGGAGTATCTATATCTTGGTAAGAGTGAGTCATATAAGGGTACGGAGAAATGAACAATTAATACAGATTATGGTGCGTTGGGGAAATACAAAAAGTACAGTATAGGCATATCAAAAGTGTAAGGGTTGTCAGAAATCTACCACGAGCCCAAAAACATATCATATCATATCATATCATAAGTAGCCATTGTATTCGGAGGGTGACCCCGGAATACCATATATAATAGGAGGGGAGACCTCAAGAACCAATGGAGTAGCTAGCTCCGGACTATGAAGACAGCGTATTGCACACCGACATCATTCACCAGACAAATCATATCATATGATAAAAAGAAGCAGATCTAGGATGCATCCATACGGCCCTACCTCACATATACAAAATATGATCCACCACCAAGGGACGTGGCGTAACATCACTCTATCGCCCTAGAGTCATGCCAGATGTGCATCACTGACACGGCCATGTTACCTTCATGGCTAGGGAAACATATTTGGCTCGGGTATCAAACTGAAGGGTCAAAGCATAATCATATCATAAGGATTCATATCAAAGTTCATATCAAAGTTCCATAACATAATTTCATAATCAAAAGTTCATATCAATTGCTCATAATCAGAAAGGTTCGTAGTCATAAGGTTCACAAGCAGAAGGTTCATAATCAGAAAGGTTCATAGACATAAGGTTCACAAGCAGAAGGTTCATAATCAGAAAGGTTCATAATCAGAGTTCATAACTAAAGGGTGCATAGCGAGTCATAGGAAGCCCTAAATAGAAGGCTCGAGCAAAGTATAAGTTCAAAGCTAATATCGAAAGATGTAAACGAATCATGAGAAACCTTAAGAGAAAAGGTCGAATATCCGTACCTTAGCAACGTAATGAAAACAAACGGAAAAGTAACACCGAAAAGCAACGTCGTATCTTCGTCAACGAATCTACACGAATTGATATCATATATTACTTATATACTCATTTTATAAGCTTCTTATGCATGTATAAGTGTTTTACTTATTGATATAATCTTTTTTTTATCTTTCATTTTCTTAACTTCATATCTGGACCAGAATTTAGCGATTTTTATAAAATACTTACTTAGCTCAAATAAAATAAAGGAAATTCCCAGGGGTTCCCATATGAGTTAAAAGACTCTCCAAAAATTGGGGGATTTTATTTCCATGTCAAATGGCCTATGGAAAATCATAAGTCCATACCTGCCCAGAAAGTGGTCAGAAAATACACCTTAAAAGTTTACGCTTATTGGACCTGTTTAGACACCTTAAAAAAATTCCCAAAACTCCCAGAAATTCATTTATATCCTAAATGTCACTCCTGTAAAAGGATAGCTCCCAATTCTTTATGGTTTGAAAATTAAAAATCAAACAATCCAACTAAATTTCAGACCCGTTTTCTCAGCTTTGACACTTGATCTTGTAAAATTCAAAAATACGACTTAGACAACTCCAAATTCGACCAAACCACTTGGAAAACTTAACTAAGACATAAAATAAACTTTTCCAACAAAAACCCAGATTATTACACTTATAAAATTTGATCTATGACACATACAAATTCGACATATGATGCTGTCCAGTTTTAGGGTCCATAAAAACCATTATAAGCACATGTTTTACCTATCCAAACGCACCCATGACCCATGTAAGCCACACAACCTGATTTAATATCATCATATCAAGTTTAACCTTCCATATTTTCAGTCTTACAAAAATTATATACACCGTTTAACCACCAATAACCATTTTATACGCCCCATAAATTAATCAAACGAAACCCTAAATCCTTCCTTTGTGTCGACCCAATAAATCAAGATTTGCATACGTTTCATATTACCCTTGTGTATGTCGTGGTGATGAGTTAAAACAGATTTCATAACAAGTCATTATGTACTCCTTTTATTCAACATGTTTAGGAACCCATACCATGATTTTATGTGATTAAACTATTCTTTCATGTGACAAGTTTATTCGATTACATGCATATAACGAATGGAGGCACACACAATTAACAGACGTAATGAAAGAATATTGAACAGGGGTCATGATACAATACCCTTGATGAGTGAACGTGTGGGAGGAAGTCAAGAACCCAAGAAAACATAATCACGACCAAGCCAACACCAAACAGCCACTTTTCGACATAGAAATTCACGACCAGCAGCACCCCTTCTTGAATCAAGACCCACGACAAACAAGCAAATCCTTCACACCAAACACCAAGGTCACAGCAGCCTCACGACGCCTATGTACCCTCCCTGAACCAGCCTTGATGTCGAATGAAAATGGAAAAATATTGATGAGCCGTCACTTTTGGTTGTAGATGATATTAGGGTTTTGTAGTGTGTAAACAAAAAGAAGCGTATAATGAAAAGGAAGAGGGGGAAACACCGGTTTTCTTTTGAGCGGGCCAAAGGGAGGGGAAAACATGGGCTAAGTCCAAATTCCAAATTAGATTGGCCTATATATTAACAATAACATGTGTTTGTACTTAGTAAGTTTTCGGTTCATGTAACGAGAAACGTGTAATGAAATTTTAAATGTAAACATGGATATATCTCATATATTTGATTTGACGAAGAGTTTTATAAGTTAGGTTAAATCCTACATTTACTGAGCTTGACGGGTTTTTACGCATTTTATAGATATTAAATAGAGGGGCAAAATAGTCTTCTCACGCGTTTACGATTTGTAGGGTTTTACAACTCTTCCCCCCTAAGAGAAAATTTTCGTCCTCGAAAATTGAAGTTGCAGAGGTATACAGAGACGCACAAGTTTAAGGTAGAAATAGCAATCCATAGTTTCATACAGATCATAACGATTTCGGTCCAAAGCGTACAAAACTTACACGTAACAGATGTCGGTGAGAATCTCACAAAGAGGTACAGAATTCCAATCGAACATGAGGAGTGACAAATAACGAAGACAAGTCATATTCCATTCACGTACCAACCCCAGGCATTCCCCAAGATGTCATATGAGTTCAATAAGGTCAAATTATATGATCTCGGTATTATCACGTTGATCAGGCATCATAATACTTGCATCACATAACAAGTCCTTATTGTCATCATATTCTGCCTCGGGTCATGACAAACCACATAACCAATATCACATCAAAACAGATAACATATAGATAACAAGTAACATACCAAAACAGGCCAGATAACATACATACAACATATACTACATCAAACAACTTACCATATCACAAAGAAGGAAGGCCACCAACTTGCTCAAAACGACTCCTCATGACTCATTACTGACGATTCAAAAGAAAAGCTGAGATATTACCAAAATGCCAAAAGATAAAAGTTCACGATTCAAACCGAATTCTGAACGAATTAAGAAAAGTAATGCCGATCGAATCACTTAACAGAATATCAAACCGCCTCAAAACGCATGACAAACGAATCGAAGTAACATAAGTCGCGCCCAAATCATATGAAGTAGATGAACCCTCTCAGCCACCGGTTGAATCTTGTCTCCATCTTTTGCGTCTTTGGTTGGTCCGTCCAGACTTCCTCCGAAGATCCTCGATGCCTCCAAGAGTACGGCAGGTCGGTGTGGCTTCGCTTCACGAACCTCTCCTGTTGCGGCGATGCGGTCGACACCATCAACTTCGGCTCCACGGGTAGTCTCCATCTAACGGTCGACAAATGGATGTACGAAGACAAAATAACAAAGTTCGACGCGAAAAGAAGAAGGCCAAAACAAAGCGGTGAAGGCGAAAGATTATCAAGTCAAATCAATGACAATCAAAAGGAATCGGAAGAGATCGAAGCATTTAAACCTAGTATCTACCCAAATCCTCACAGGTCAATCCTAAGGTCAACAAGACGAAACCTTTGCTCTGATACCATAATTTTAACACCCCAACCCGACAAGGGTAGAAGTGTCACATTCTGGTGTCATATCAGAACATACAATTAAAATCGGAAGTCTTAAGAATAAGGTATCAAGTCATTTAAACAATGACTTACAAGGAAAATTACATAATCCAAAATGTTTAAATTTAAAATGAGATCTCTAAACAATAGCCCAACAAAATAAATCCAAATAATAAGGTAACTAGGGTTGGTCCACTCAGATAATCCGACTCTCAGCCCATCAAGCCCATCTTCAAACCTAACACCTGCCGCAGGAAAAGAAATGCGGCTGAGCTTAAAAGCCCAGTGAACAGATATAACAAAATGAAAGCTAAAGAAAATCTGAAATGCAAAATGAAACAAAGGAAACGGATAACAAAGTCGCAGTGAAATGAGAACAATGAGTCAATGAGGATCCTGCAGAACACAATTATATAGATATCCAAAGCACATATAACAAGGAGAACGAAGCAAAGCAAAGCAAAGCATCGATGACATATAAACAAGCACATACAAACCAGACATACAAGAACTGAAACATAAGCAAGCATAGCAGGCGTTGCATCCACACAACATATATGTCATACAATCAAATCAGGAAATCAGAAGACATACAAGCCAAACAGATATCTACAGGAAAACGGAAGCAATTAATTAATAAATGAGCATGACAATTCACACAGGTCAAAACCCTTAGTTGAAAACATAACCAGTATCATAACAGCGGAAGTACTAACAAATTGTCAACACATGGCGTACACGTAATAAGTAGGAATATAGTATAAACAATATAATTAAATGAAATAAAGACATAGCAGGGCAACTAAACAAATTAACAAGTCAGACGTCACAAACTAAACCATTTACCTAATCAAACCGTAGCATAGACAGAAATGTAAACATGGCAGTAAACAATAAGCGATAAGGACACAACGAATAGTCATAGTCCACGGAATTAACTGAACGGTACACATAATAAATAGACAAAACTAACGATTACACATTAGCATGGTCACCAGACAATTCAGAAGGTCACATAACAATGAGATCACATATCATCGATGAAAAACAGGTAACTCAGATAACCGTATACTAATCATATCGCAGCAGAGTAATCAGTAGTCACATAACACATGAAAAGCATAATCAAATCCAATAACATATAATAACCCGGTACGTGAATGGAACGATAGTCCGAAATAACGGAATAAAAGTGTGACAGATCAATGAAAAGGAGTATCTATATCTTGGTAAGAGTGAGTCATGTAAGGGTACTGAGAAATGAACAATTAATACAGATTATGGTGCGTTGGGGAAATACAGAAAGTACAGTATAGGCATATCAAAAGTGTAAGGGTTGTCAGAAATCTACCACGAGCCCAAAAACATATCATATCATATCATATCATATGTAGCCATTGTATTCGGAGGGTGACCCCGAATACCATATATAATAGGAGGGAGACCTCAGAACCAATGGAGTAGCTAGCTCCCGGACTATGAAGACGCGTATTGCACACGACATCATTCACCGGACAAAATCATATCATATCGGCATAACGAACGATCTAGGATGCATCCATACGGCCCTACCTCACATATACAAAATATGATCCACCACCAAGGGACGTGGCGAACATCACTCTATGCCTCTAGAGTCATGCCGAGGTGCATCATCGACACGCCATGTTACCTTCATGGCTAGGAAACATATTTGGTCTCTTGTATCAAACTGAAGGGTCAATGCATAATCATATCATAAGGATTCATATCAAAGTTCATATCAAAGTTCCATAACATAATTTCATAATCAAAAGTTCATATCAATTGCTCATAATCAGAAAGGTTCGTAGTCATAAGGTTCACAAGCAGAAGGTTCATAATCAGAAAGGTTCATAGACATAAGGTTCACAAGCAGAAGGTTCATAATCAGAAAGGTTCATAATCAGAGTTCATAACTAAAGGGTGCATAGCAGAGTCATAGGGAAGCCCTAAATAGAAGGCTCAGAGCAAAGTATAACAGTTCAAAGCTAATATCTAAAGATGTAAACGAATCATGAGAAACCTTAAGAGAAAAGGTCAGAATATCTGTACCTTAGCAACGTAATGAAAACAAACGGAAAAGTAACACCGGAAAGCAACGTCGTATCTTCGTCAATGAATCTACACGAATTGATATCATATATTACTTATATACTCATTTTATAAGCTTCTTATGCATGTATAAGTGTTTTACTTATTGATATAATCTTTTTATCTTTCATTTTCTTAACTTCATATCTGGACCAGAATTTAGCGATTTTTATAAAATACTTACTTAGCTCAAATAAAATAAAGGAAATTCCCAGGGGTTCCCATATGAGTTAAAAGACTCTCCAAAAATTGGGGGATTTTATTTCCATGTCAAATGGCCTATGGAAAATCATAAGTCCATACCTGCCCAGAAAGTGGTCAGAAAATACACCTTAAAAGTTTACGCTTATTGGACCTGTTTAGACACCTTAAAAAAATTCCCAAAACTCCCAGAAATTCATTTATATCCTAAATGTCACTCCTGTAAAAGGATAGCTCCCAATTCTTTATGGTTTGAAAATTAAAAATCAAACAATCCAACTAAATTTCAGACCCGTTTTCTCAGCTTTGACACTTGATCTTGTAAAATTCAAAATACGACTTAGACAACTCCAAATTCGACCAAACCACTTGGAAAACTTAACTAAGACATAAAATAAACTTTTCCAACAAAACCCAGATTATTGCACTTATAAAATTTGATCTATGACACATACAAATTCGACATATGATGCTGTCCAGTTTTAGGGTCCATAAAAACCATTATAAGCACATGTTTTACCTATCCAAACGCACCCATGACCCATGTAAGCCACACAACCTGATTTAATATCATCATATCAAGTTTAACCTTCCATATTTTCAGTCTTACAAAAATTATATACACCCTTTAACCACCAATAACCATTTTATACGTCCCATAAATTAATCAAACGAAACCCTAAATCCTTCCTTTGTGTCGACCCAATAAATCAAGATTTGCATACGTTTAATATTACCCTTGTGTATGTCATGGTGATGAGTTAAAACAGATTTCATAACAAGTCATTATGTACTCCTTTTATTCAACATGTTTAGGAACCCATACCATGATTTTATGTGATTAAACTATTCTTTCATGTGACAAGTTTATTCGATTACATGCATATAACGAATGGAGGCACACACAATTAACAGACGTAATGAAAGAATATTGAACAGGGGTCATGATACAATACCCTTGATGAGTGAACGTGTGGGAGGAAGTCAAGAACCCAAGAAAACATAATCACGACCAAGCCAACACCAAACAGCCACTTTTCGACATAGGAATTCACGACCAGCAGCACCCCTTCTTGAATCAAGACCCATGACAAACAAGCAAATCCTTCACACCAAACACCAAGGTCACAGCAGCCTCACGACGCCTATGAACCCTCCCTGAACCAGCCTTGATGTCAAATGAAAATGGAAAAATATTGACGAGCCGTCACTTTTGGTTGTAGATGATATTAGGGTTTTGTAGTGTGTAAACAAAAAGAAGCGTATAATGAAAAGGAAGAGGGGGAAACACCGGTTTTCTTTTGAGCGGGCCAAAGGGAGGGGAAAACATGGGCTAAGTCCAACTTCCAAATTAAATGGGCCTTTATATTAAGAATAACATGTGTTTGTACTTAGTAAGTTTTCGGTTCATGTAACGAGAAACGTGTAATGAAATTTTAAATGTAAACGTGGATATGTCTCATATATTTGATTTGACGAAGAGTTTTATAAGTTAGGTTAAATCCTACATTTACTGAGCTTGAAGGGGTTTTACGTACTTTATAGATATTAAATAGAGGGGCAAAATAGTCTTCTCACGCGTTTACGATTTTTAGGGTTTTACAAAATTACAACCACATGGTTGCCTTCTTTAAACCTTGGAGTGAGTGGGATCAGCTGAGCCTGGAGATGGAACCTGGGGTGATGGAGTCCTCTTGGAGGGAGAAGGAGGCTGGACTTTCCTTGGCTTCTTGGCTAGCAATCCTCAATCGAGGTCTGCTGGATCCTTCGTCACATCTCGCAAGGAAAGGGAACTCTAAAGCGCTTAAGTGATTACCGCATCATCATATTCTTTTCATGAGTTTCCCTGTAATACGGAATTTTCTCCAAAGACCATGGTTCCCCGTCTTGCCACCTCCTCCATAGTGGTACACTTGCCATGAAAAATGGCAGCATTCACCACATTCCCAATGGCAATCCCCACATCATCGCTATGGTAAAGTTCCATAGCAATGTAGGGATCACTTTGGTTACTGTGTCCACCCGCCTTCTTCAAAGATCTTCGACGAGGTTCAGGCCATCTACCTTTTCTCGGAGCTTGATCTCTTGGTCCAACAACTTTGACCTCTCTTGTTCGAGACCTCCACACTTGGATGAAAGAACAGATATCTGCTCCTTATAGCCAACAACCATAGAGCCTTCGACAGCTTAACTCCGCTGCGACTCACCGCCGTTGCCAATTGACCTTTGAGCTTTTCATTCTCAAATTCTAAGATCTTGAACCAAAGGATTCTTATCAAAATCCTCCAATGCTTCCTCAAACTTCTTCTCCGGGTCTGCATACTTTTGGTCTCTAGCCTTCTCCCCTCAAGATAGTATCCATTTCTTCTCGAGCTTTGGTGACAGCACTGAGCAATTCCCTTGTCCTAGCATTGAGTTGGTTGTCAAGCATGCCCCGCGAACATAGCTTTTATCATGAAGATCACAGAGCCTCTCTATGGACATGTTATTCATCACCTCCTTCCACTTGGATGGGATCACATGGCTCATAAGTTGGTGACAAGCTAGGGGAGAAGGAAGCTCCTTCGTATCAGGAAGTCCTACAACAAAAGTAAGTTTCATTAATATATGATCCTTGGTATTTAATTTTATTGCACAGGTAAGAAGTTTACCATGGAAGTCATCACCGCTGGCCCTTCGATGGCCGGAAATACCACGCCTTTACCCCCGGCACTCTTCTGCGGGTAGTTCGAGAGGGAGGAGTAGGTAGAATAAGCTTTCTTTTGAATCGATTTCATAGCCTTATCACTAGCACCTTTCCTCGCTTCAACCCTCTCACCTATGCCGGAGGGTCCTACGATGGCCAGTGGTCCTTCGGAGACTGGTTCGTCTGAGTCAGCAATGTTCTCCACCAGCTGATCTTCTACATCTATGGGTTCCTTTGACGGAGGAGCAGACGATACAGGCTCGACAGGATGGGCTTCCACCTCGTCTTGTTTTATGGACACCGATGGGGAGCCCACGCCATAGCTTGTTTCTTGGGGATTCTTTGGAAGAAAGCTTACCTCTTTGGCACCTCCAGCCACAACAAAATTCCTGAACGACATCTCTGCACAAAGAAGCAGATAAGATAAATATCAGCGAGATAAGTTTTTGTTTCTTATGTTAATTTAAAAAAATACATACTTTCTCCATCACAAATTATCTCAGGTACCAACGGAGACCCTTCCCATCTCTCAAAGAATGCCACCATGAACAGGATTGGCTCAGGGAAGGTCCGGCAAAGTCGGCTAGATGACGAGCCAAACGCCGATACAATGGGTTTCTTCTCACAAGATAAGGCAATGGATCGTGAACCTTTTCTCATCATATTGAAAGTCCGGGTTTAACAATGCGAGTATCCGTGAGGGATAATGGTAGTCTGAATATAAAAGAACTTGCCTTTTCAGTTCCTTATGTTCGTAAAAGGTCTATCTATCAATATGGGCACATCCCTTTCACCCCTCTTGGCCAAGGTCAACCAATCTCCTCCCGGGTATAGATTCAAAAAACCCCTAAGCACAATCAAGGATGGTTCAAACCCATAAGCTTTGCACATAACAATGTATGTTGTCAGCTTGGCAAGGCCAAAAGGGTTGAACCTAGAAATGTGTACCTCATAATATCGGAGGAATTCTAAAATCAAAGGATGCAAGGGTATCCTAAGATTGGAAGTGGTGAAAGCGTGGATATACAAGCCTACATAATTTTCAGGGGCTTCAAATATCCCTTGATTTTTACTCGGTAACATTATTTTGTGTTCTTTTGGAATGGGATAATCAGTGAGGAACGCTTTAAGCTCCTCCCTGGTTAGTGTGCAGCCTTGTTGTTTTATCACAAATTTTTTATTAGTTGACATGACACCTTCTAAAAAACACAAACAATATTTGAAATACAGAAGAAGAAGGAGCGCTTTACCTTGTTTGGTCGAAGGCTTGATCGAAAGGAATTTTAGTAGGTGAAAAACTTTGGGCGAGAGTTACTTTGTTAGGGTTTTACTGTTTTTGCATTTTATATACCCTACAAATGTTGCATCTCAGCCCTACACGTGTCCGTGCTATCCCTTTTCTACCGGATTTCAAACCCCTTTTAAATTTTGAAAGGATGTTTACTAGTACCGAGGATCAAGGGGTAGTTAGGATTAATTATGCATTTATTGCGGTCACTATTAACAAAACTTTTCATCTTCGTTCATTTTTGTGACGAAGGGAAGGTTTCGTTTTTATTTCGAGTGTAGCAATATTTCGTCCGTACATATCACTTTCGACCTGGGGGCTTGATGACGCATCTCCGACAGGTCGAAGGACCCCCTTCTCGGCCTCCGAAATTGCATTACGAAGACCCAAGTCTTTCTTTATAAGTCATTGGTGGCGTAAAACCATTCATCATTGACATGGTTACCAGGTTGGGAATACCACCGAAGGCCTATGCCCTTCGGTGTCTTCTCTTGAAGATGCCAAGACAAACAAGAACCTTGACTTAGTCTTCCCCCACGTTCCCACTATGTCCTTAGCTTTCCCGCCAAGTCTGAGATAGTGGGGATGAAGCCCTAGCGGTTACCATAAATCAGGGGACGCCCCCCATGATCTCCTAAACGTGTGCTAACGCTCTCCAAGCTATTTTCATCACCTATAAATAGGTTGGACAAGTCATTTCAATGGTATGTTCACTAACACAGTATTTCACATACATCATATTATCCATAACTCATATCACATACTTATTCACACCGGTGGTTGCAGGCCCAACCCCTGCGCAATCACTTAACGGCGTCTATTATTTCTTATTGCAGATTGACTACAAGTTTGGCGCAAGCATATCACCCCTCATACCCTTCGATCATCATCGAAGGCCTGGTCGTACGATTTATTGTACAATCACCAATCGACCCAACCTAGCGACCCAAGTCAACACCCATACGACCCGGTCAACGCAGAAGTCAAACATAAAAGTCAACCAAGATAGTTTTTGACAGTTAAAAGACAGTTACAAAAATAACTGCTATTTGGCAGTTATAACAACAAAACCGACATAACTGTTGTGTCTTTTGAACCAACATGTCGCTTCATTATACCCTTTCAATATGTATAAATAGATAGCACATCTGTAACAAACAATTCATGACTGAAATATAAGAAAGTCTTTTGATTCAATTGTTATTTGTTATTACTGGTATATCTTGATTAAAGATCCATAATAACGGGCCAACAATTGGTATCAGAGCCAAAATCATCATATACCAAGTTTTTTCATACCCTGTTCTTGAATCAACACCATCAGAAAAGACCCGGACTTTTTTTGTTTTGCAAAAACAGTTCGAACCAAAAAAATTAATCACAAGATTATCTTTTCATTGTGATATTTCATCAAAGGAAACAACAACTTTTGTCACCAAGGTATCAATCACAAGTGTGAATTGTTACCGACATCAAAAGGGTTCCTCTTTTTCATTCATTTTTCAAAACAGTCCGAATCAAATTCAAGAACAAAGAAGAAAAAAAAACAAAATACCAACGTCATCAATTAGGGCACAAATCAAAGATTTGAATTATAACAAACACACCTTTTCTTAAACGGAATCAAGCCCAGAAGGATCAATTGAAACCCCAATTGATTCATTAGCAAACTCCAATCGTAAAATTACTCACGGATCAAAAAACCCCCAAATAAGCCGAAACCCTAGTTTTCAACTTGGAGGGATAATAGTGCTCGTAAAGAACACCATACCGGAGAAAGTAGAAGGGGCGGTCAAAAACCACAGCCATCAAAGGCCTACAACCGTCGTTATTGGAGAAGAAGATCATAAGTTATCTTCTTAGAGAGAGAGAAAGAGAGACTGATATACTGTCTCAGAAAGAAAGAAAAAAAAAGAGTACGCGTGTGTTTTTTATCTCAAAAGAGATAAGAAACAAAAGGGTTATAAGGGACGCGTGTATACACAAAAGGGCCACCAAAGGATAATATTAATAGGGCATCGGGTTAAACCATCAACCCCTCCAGGTTCTAAAAGATTTCAAAACCACCTTTCATTTTTTTTTACTTTATATATTTTGATATATATTGTTTTTAGTTTTTGATAAGTTATTTTAAAAAATTATTAAAATCTTATCATATTTGAATAGTATATCTAACCTAGTAATTACACTGCTTAGAATACTGATTAGGAATAACATTTAAAGTGGAATTAACTTTAGGTTATTCGCTTTTTAAAATATATAATCTTCGAGGATAGTTTTGGATTTAAAAACTAATCTTATAAAGTTTTATAGCCTATAAGGAAAAATAAAACATTTTTCAACACACATCGTGTTAGATTTTTGGAGATATTTTTTATTATTAATATATTTAAGATATGACGAAAGGAAGTGGAAATAAGGAACCTAGTACTAATTTTACAAATAGTGCACCCCAATTTCAATGCCCAATCCTAAAGCCCGCGAATTACTCATTATGGGCAATTCGAATGCAAATCATTCTCGAAGCGAATGGTTTATGGGAAACAATTGAGCAGACTGAAACGACTCAACCCAATAAGACAAAAGAGAAAACCGCTATTGCTTTCCTTTATCAAGCCTTACCCGAGGAACAATTACTTCAAATAACAAAGCAAAAAACCGCGAAGGACATTTGGAATGCTTTGAAAACTAGACACGTTGGCTAAGACAGAGTTCAACAAGCAAGACTACAAACACTCAAATCTGATTTTGAGATGTTACAAATGAAGGAAGACGAGACAATTGATACCTTTGCTACAAGACTTACAACTCTCGTAAACAAAGCCGCTAGTCTAGGACACACCATAGAAGATGAAACCTTAGTACAGAAACTATTAAATGTTGTACCCGATAGGTATATGCAAATAGTCGCATCTATAGAGCAATACTCCGACCTAAGTGAACTGACGATGGAAGAAACAATTGGGAGACTCAAGACATACGAGGAAAGAATAAAGTTTAAGAAGAATAAGGACAATAACGATCAAGATAAGTTATTGTTTACACATCACAAGAATAACATTACTCACAAAAGACATTGTGAAAAATGTGGACATGATTTGTTGCAAGGCCAAGAAAATAATTTCGAGGAAAAATCAAACAGCAACTCAAATAAATTTACTCATGATAAGAGTAAGGTGATGTGTTTTAAATGCAAGGAGTATGGGCATTTTGCAAACAAATGTCCATCAAAGAAATAAGAAGAATCTAATCTCATTGAAGAAGACTTAGAACCAACATTGCTTATGGCAACTGTTGAAGAAGAACCAGAAAAACATGATCAACCTGGACTTATGGAAGATCACAACAACAAAGATGGAAATAACCAGAAGAACATAATCAACCTGGACTTAAGGAAGATCACAAAGGTGGAAATAACCAGATCAACATGGACATAATGAAGATTACAGAAGAAAAAGGTGGAAATAACCAGATCAACATGGACATAATGAAGATCACAGAAGAAAAAGGTGGAAATAACCAAAGGAAAATTGATCTACCTGGATATAATGATGATCACAAGCACTACAAGAAATTAAAAGCTCAGATGGTGGATTTAACCAGAAGATGAATCAAGAAGACTTAAAGACCTACGTCCACAAGCGATTGTGATTAAGGGAGAGAATATTGGGTTAATCCCAATCGACCCAACCCAGCGACCCAAGTCAACACCCATACGACCCGGTCAACGCATAAGTCAAACATAAAAGTCAACCAAGACAGTTTTTGACAGTTAAAAGACAGTTACAAAAATAACTGCTATTTGGCAGTCATAACAACAAAACCGACATAACTGTTGTGTCTTTTGAACCAACATGTTGCTTCATTATACCCTTTCAATATGTATAAATAGATAGCACATCTGTAACAAACAATTCATGACTGAAATATGAGAAAGTCTTTTGATTCAATTGTTATTTGTTATTACTGGTATATCTTGATTAAAGATCCATAATAACGGGCCAACAGGGTCTTGGCTCGTAAAGAGGTTGACATCGGGTTGAGTGGCGATAGGGAGCAGGTATTACGACCGGCATATATCTTGCTCTATACCTGGGATGGAGGGCAAGATGTATGTGTCAATTTGACGGGA